>OY292478.1:6802500-6812500 GCA_958496255.1 Camptogramma bilineatum
AGGAGGGTTGGGTTTGGGGACGTGGTCTTCTGTGGCCACAGGGGGGGAATAGGGGATAGGGGTTTTTGGAAGGGGGGGGGAGTTGGTTGTTTGGGTGGGCGAGTCGCCGTTGCTGGGGGGTTTGTTTTGCGAAGGAGAGGCTTCTCCGAGTCTGTTTTACAGAGGAGGAGGAAGCTGTTGTTGTGTTGGGTGAGGCGGCACTAACCCTGCCGCCTGGAAAGGTTCCGCCGCCTTTTCGACCGATTCTGTACTGTCCCTTCAGCGACCCCTTGTCGGGCGTCAAGGTGGTATGTTGGGGCAGTACAGATCGAGGGGGCTCGCCTTAATTGGCCAGTCACAGTGAAGGAAAACACGAAACAAAACCCTACGGATACCAGGGGACCTCCGTCAGTATGTACCCTTCCCCGGCCACAGGGGGCACTGGCCGGGTGTGACCTTTTATATCCCCCATAATCGTGGGAACAATTATGGAAATTTCTTTAAATAAAACAGACGAAGGTGAAGGTGTTGGCCGTTCTGGTCATGAGGAGACGGTGGTTGGCGCATCTGCGCATGGTGCGGTTGCAAAGGTGCGAGATGAATCCCTTCGGGCTTCGGCTCGCTTGCAGGAAAGGCGCTCTCGCGATAGAAGCAGAAGTGGGAGCAGGAATAGTAGCAGGGAGCTACGAGTGGTAGTGTCGCGCCTGTCGGACTCAGACACCGACAGGAGCTTTGAGACGGTGGCATCCTTCAACGAGGACGATGACCGCCGGTTCTGGCCGAGAAGAAAGAGACCAGGCGAGCCAGAAGTGATAGGCTCTGAGTCAGACTCGGAATCGGCCCTGACTACGGAGATGGGAACGACGTCGTCACCTAAAGTGACGAAGTCAACAAGAGGCAGAGGCCGCCCGCCCACCACTGGGCAGTATATAGGCTGGGCCAAGGCGAAACAGGCGATAGTTGCAGCCAAGCGTGAGGATTTTCTCCGCGACGCCACAGAGGAGGTGACGCAGGCAGCGGAGAAGGTTCGTAAGACCCGAGTCACGCTCCCTTCGCGTATGGCTGGGCTTTTGGCGGGTCAGGTTGATGACCAAATTGCGTCATCCCTCAACAAACAGGTGCTGGATTGCGTGGAAATTATCAAGACGGTGTCCCGCAAATCCAGTAATTTAAGTGGTCCATACCAGAGGTCTCTCAATGAGGCTTCTCAGTTTATCGTGGAGGCAGTAGAGGTGCTACGCAAGCGCTCCATCTCGGAGGAGACGGCCAAGTTGCAGGCGGATAACGCCCGATTGCAAGCGGAGCTCGCCGCACTCCGCAAGGAGTTTTCGGAGATTAGAGCAGAGATGCGGCAGGCCCCACTCATGACACAGCCGCGAGATGGTGCTCACCAGTTGGACGTGGAGGGGTTGTCACATGCCATCATGGTCCAGGTCGGGACGATGATGAACGCAAGGTTGGAGGCTCTAGAGGGTAGACTCCTCCCGGAAGTGCGTCTGAGGCCTCCTCTAGCTGCGGATAGAGCCCGAGAGCGAAGAGCTGAGGCTGTTCCTGAGCGCACTAAGCCAGTAGCTGCGCCGGCTATGAGCAAAACCCCAGTCGGCCTTGCCCCTGAAACTAAAGGGAAATCGAAGAAGGGAAGCCTCGCGGCAAAAGAGGCGGCCTCAGTGAGAGAGCCAAGCTCGTCACTTCCTGAGCCATCATCTCAAAGTGGAAAATGGAGAACGGTGACCAGGAAAGGTGCCAAGAAAAGAGCTCCAGTGACAGACAAAAGGGTGGCTGGTGCTCCTGCGGCTGGTGCTTCTGCACCTGCTGCTCCAAAGCCCAAACTCCGGCCTCCTCGCTCGGCAGCTGTCACCCTTACGCTGCAGCCTGGTGCCGAGGAGAATGGCGTGACATATGCGGCTCTTCTTAAGGAGGCCAAAGACCGTGTTGACCTCAAGAGCCTCGGCATTGAAGAGCTGCGGTTTAGGAAGACGGCAACAGGAGCTCGGATGCTGGAGGTTCCCGGTGTCGAAGGTGCTGGGAAAGCCGACTCCCTAGCGGAGAAACTCAGGGAGGCCCTGAGCGCTGACGCGGTACGAGTGCAGCGGCCGGTGATGCGCGCTGATATACGGGTTACGGGGTTAGATGACTCCGTATCAGCGCAAGAAGTTGCGGCGGCCCTGGCTATAGAGGGTGGCTGCTCTGCCGACAACATAAAGGTCGGCTCGATAGACCCTCGTGGCTCGCTGTGGCTGAGCTGCCCTGTTGCGGCTGCCAGGAAGGTGGTTGATGCTGGCCGGCTCAAAGTTGGCTGGATAGCAGCGCGGGTCATACTACTCGACCGATTGCCCCTGAGATGCTTCCGATGCCTCGAGACTGGACATGTCGGGAGTAAGTGTGCGACTGGGGTGGACCGTAGCAGTCTCTGTTACCGCTGCGGGAAACCTGGCCATAGGGCGCGGGACTGTCAGGCTGAGCCGCATTGCGCTATATGCACAGCGGCTGGCAAGCCTGCAACACACCCTATTGGTGGGAAGGAGTGTCCCGATGCCGAAGTCAGGCACCAAAAGGGACCGAAAAGAGGCGGAAGAAATCGCAAAAGAAGCGGGAAGGCTAAGCGGGGCCCCAAAGCCTCGCAGCAGTCCCAGCGTCCAGCGGAGCAGGATCCGATGGACACCGCAGTTTAGATGGCGCTTCCATTTCTGCAGGCGAACATTATGCACTCTGCCAGGGCTCAGGACCTTCTGGTCCAGAGCATGGCAGAGTGGTGCATAAAAGTTGCTGTGGTGTCCGAACCGTATGTGATCCCTACCCGTGATGACTGGGTAGGTGATCTCGACGGCTTGGTTACCATCATAGCCCCGGCAGCTGCTGGCTCCCCACCCTTTGAAAAGACAGCGAGGGGTCGGGGATGCGTTTTAGCTATTGTTGGCGGGATTGCAATAGTAGGGGTGTACATTTCGCCCAATCGGAGCCTCGCTGACTTCGAGCAATTGCTCGTGGATGTCGGGGCTCTGATTATCCAAGCATCCCCCTATCCCGTGTTGGTTGCTGGAGATTTCAATGCAAAATCAACGGCGTGGGGATCTCCAGCAACAAACCCGCGAGGAAGGACGTTAGAGGATTGGTCGGTGTCTGTGGGATTGGTGATCCTTAATAGGGGGGCAGAGAGCACGTGCGTGCGACGTCAGGGGGAGTCAATAATTGACATAACACTTGCATCCTCCCGCCTGATGCACCGCGTTCACGACTGGAAAGTGATGGTGGACGTGGAGACATTATCGGATCACCGATACATTCGGTATGATGTCTCCGCGTCCCCTACGGTACTGAGCAGGAATACCCAGACCCCTACTGCAAGTGGTCCACGTTGGGTGTTGGGACGGCTCGAGAGGGAGATTGCCAAGGAGGCGGCGGTTGTGGAAGCCTGGACCAGTGGCTCAACTCTGGTTGAAGAAGTCAATGTCGAGGCGGAGAGACTCGCAGAAGCCCTAACCCGCGTGTGTGATGCGGCGATGCCTAGGGCCAAGCCATTCCCGCCTCGGCGTCAAGTGCACTGGTGGCGCACAGAAATCCGGGAGTTGCGCAGCGCGTGCGTGGCTGCACGTCGCCAATTTTCGCGGTATAGGAGGAGAAGGGTGCGCGACCAGGAACAAGAAGACGGCCTCTATGAAACCTATAGGTCAGCCTGCAAGGCCTTGCAGGTGGCCATTGCAGAGGCAAAGGAAGCGGCGTGGGAGGAGTGGTTGGGGACGCTCGATCGGGATCCGTGGGGAAGACCATATCGTGTCGTACGACAAAAACTTCGTCCTTGGGCCCCCCCACTGACGAGCAGTCTCCAGCCACAACTTCTGGAGCGAGTGGTGAGCACCCTCTTCCCCGATCGAGATGAGTGGACCCCGCCACCAATGGCCCCTACACGACCGGTGGTTGAAGACGAGGAAGATGCGGCCCCTCCAGTGACTGAGGTGGAATTTGGGGTGGCTGTTCTGAAACTCCGGTCAAAGAACACCGCCCCAGGCCCAGATGGAGTACCCGGGCGCGCCTTGGTGCTCGCTTTAGGTGAGATGGAAGAGTGGGTGAGGGCCTTGTTCTCAGCGTGTTTAGAACAAGGTCGATTCCCGCGAGCGTGGAAGACGGGAAAACTTGTTCTCCTACGAAAAGATGGACGCCCGGCTGAGATGCCGTCGGCCTACCGCCCCATCGTGTTGCTAGACGAGGTTAGCAAGCTCTTTGAGCGTGTGCTCGCTGCTCGCCTCGTTGAGTGCATGGAACCAGGGCTGCACGATGCGCAATACGGCTTCCGCCGAGGCCGGTCGACTGTAAGCGCCATTGCGCGGGTAAGAGACCTTGCCGAGGAGGCCGTCTCTCAGGGCGGGGTAATGTGGGCAGTTTCGTTAGATATTTCTAACGCATTTAACACTCTGCCCTGGGAGACAGTGAAGGTTGCACTGCAGTACCATGGCGTGCCACGGTACCTACGAGCGGTCGTGGCTGATTACTTTGCCGGTAGAGCAGTTGCCTATCCGACAAAAGACGGCTGGGGAAGGAGAATAATGTCGTGCGGTGTTCCGCAGGGTTCGGTCCTCGGACCACTCCTGTGGAACATCGGCTACGACTGGGTGTTGCGCGGAGCCTTACTTCCGGGAGCGAGCGTGACATGCTATGCGGACGACACTCTCGTGACGGCCCGCGGCAACACCCACAGAGAGGCGGCACACCTTGCCACAGCGAGCGTTGCACAAATGGTGCAGCGCATTCGAACCCTGGGTCTGGAAGTGGCTTTAAATAAATCCGAGGTCCTAGTCTTCCATGGGCCTCGGAACAAGCCACCAGAAGGAGCGTCTATTATGGTGGGTGGAACTTCCATTGCCGTCGGGTCGACAATGAAGTACTTAGGAATTGTTCTTGACGGCAGATGGAAGTTCGATGAGCACTTTCGGCGCCTGGCTCCAAAGCTGGTAGCCACTGCGAGAGCGCTCGGAAGAATTCTCCCAAATATAGGGGGACCAGGAGGAGCATGTCGACGCCTATACGCTGGTGTAGTGCGCTCGATGGCGCTATATGGAGCACCTATATGGGCAGACGCTCTGAGCGACCGAAACGTGCCACTGCTACGGCGCCCACAGCGCGTCATGGCACTCAGGGCAGCTCGAGCGTACCGTACGGTGTCTCACACAGGGGCGTGTCTGCTTGCCGGTACTCCGCCGTGGGAACTGGAAGCGGAGATACTCGCGGCGGTTTACTGGAGGCGCGTGGCGGCACAAGAGAGTGGCGACCGTCTGCATCAAAGGGAGATCGAGCAGTGGAGGGAAGATGCACGTGACGATCTCTTCCGGAAGTGGACGGCACGATTGGAGATCCCGGGAGCTAGCCGGGAACTAGTGGAGGCAGTTCGGCCCATTCTGAAACAGTGGGTGGACCGAAAACACGGCACGGTAACCTACCACCTGGCGCAGATGCTGACTGGCCACGGATGTTTCGGCAAATACTTGTGCCAGGTAGTAGGACGAGAACCATCAACGACTTGCCACCATTGCCGAGGAGGGGTCACAGACACAGCACAACATACGCGCGAGGAGTGCCCTGCCTGGGCAGAGCCCCGCGCTGCCATGTCTGCAGAAATTGGGCAGGACCTGTCTTTGACGGCTGTAGTTACGGCTATGGCTGAAAGTGAGGAGGCCTGGAGTGCGGTCGTAACTTTCAGCGACGAAGTAATGTCGTTGAAAGAGGCAGCGGAGCGGGAGCGAGAACAAGATCCGAACTCGCTCCCAATTCGCCAAAGGCGACTAGGCCGGCGCCGTCGGGCTTATTTAGCTAGGATGCCGACCTAACGGACCGACGGGCGACAAATCGGGGGGTTTGTCGCCCGCGATACAAGGTCCTGAGCTGGAAGGCGCCCTTAGTGTTCTGGGGCGCCTTAAGCGGAGGTGGAGCGGAGGCTTGCAGCCCGCCCCCATTGAGAAGGGCCCGCAAGGGCAAACGCTGTAGGAGTTGCGGATGTGTGCGAAAGCGTTCCCGTAACTCCTACCCAAGCGAGAAGTAGGAACACCCCAGGTTTTTAGTGGGTATGCCCCCATTCAGGGGGTGACTCCCACATAACCTCCCGCCCCCCCCGGGGCGGGTGGTATCCATAAAGGATTTTCCTGGGTCAAAAAAAAAAAAAAAAAAAAAAAAAAAAAAAAAAAAAAAAAAAAAAAGGTTAGGTTAGGTTAGGTTAGGTTAGGTTAGGTTGGGCGGGTCCAGGGTTTCTCCATTAATAGTTGGTTCTGCCTAGCTCCGGTCTTGGAGAAACTCGGGGCCGTCCTTACGCCGCAGGGGTTCGCGGGTAAGGAGGCGTTTGGTCTTGGGGGAGAGCGCAACAGTCGTGATGATCCCCAAGGCAAGTCTGTGGTTACTTCCTTCACGAGGTGCCGCCTGTTATTGGTCTATTTCCTTCAGAAATAGACGCAACAGAAACCACAGGCGCCGACATCGTCCTTTTCAGGACGTGTTGGTGGGGTAGGCTTGGGAGGGTTGGGTTTGGGGTGTGGTCTTACTCGTCTATTTTCTGAAATAGACGTAGTTAAGGCCACAGGGGGGGGGGAAATAGGGGTTATAGGGGTTGTTGGATCGGGGGGGTGTTGGTTGTTTGGGTCGGGCGTGTCGCCGTTGTTGGGAGGGGGTTTGTTGAAGAGGGAGGCTTCTCCGAGTCTGCTTGCAGAGGAGGAGGAAGCTGTTTGTTGTGGTGTTGGGCGAGACGGCACTAACCCTGCCGTCTGGGAAGGTTTCGCCGCCTTTCCGACCGGTTCTGTTCTGCCACTTCAGCGACCTCTTGTCGGGCGTCAAGGGGTATGTTGTGGCAGTGCAGACCGAGGGGGCTTGCCTTAGTTGGCCGGTCACAGTGAAGGAAAACACGACACAAAACCCAGCGGATACCAGGGGACCTCCGTCTGTATATACCCTTCCGCGGCTAAAAGGGCTCTGGCCGCGGTGACCGAGTACTTCCCTAATACTCGTGGGATTTAGTATGAATATTGATCAATTTAAAAAAACGAAGAAAGTTGGTGGTGGTCGTAAGGACCAAGGAGAAGAGGACAAAGGTGACAGTGCGGTTGTGCGCACATACGCCAGGAAACCTAAGAGAGGAAGTGACTTGGCAGTGGGGGGTTCACTCGATTTATCGAACGAGAGCTTCTCTGATGCCGAGTCTATGATTAGTGTGTCGAGCGCATGTAGTGTGGCGCTGGAGACTCTGCCTGTCAGGTTCTGGAAGGGAACACCCGGTAAACGGCGGCATGAGGACGGAAGTGGCTCAGAGCCTGTCTCGACTGACGACGAGGCCACACCGAGCACATCAGTCGTGCTGACCGCTAAGAGGGGAAGAGGTCGCCCTCCTACAACGGGTACGCATGTGGGTGTAGCTAAGGCTCAGTCGCACCTAAACGCCCTGCGTAAAGAAGAGGCTCAAAGGAAAGTCGAAGAGGATGTTGCCGCTCAGATGGCTAGCCACAAGGCAACCCGCGTCGTGGCTCCACCCGAGTCAACTATGGATAGAAGCGGGCTTGCGTCTGACCTGGTCAAGCAGGTTGGTGATGCAACCAACATCATCCTCACGGTGGCTGTGAAGTCAGGACAGCTTAAGGGTACCTTTACTAGGGCCCTTAAGGACTCGGTGGCGTCAATTAAGGAGGCAGTGGAGTCTCTTTACTCTTCGTCAGCAACGGAAGAAACAAAGAAACTGCAGGCTGATAATGCCCGACTCAGGGCCGAAATGTGTGAACTCCGTAAGGAGCTCATGGAGTTAAAACTCCATATGACGGAGGCGGATGTGTTGCCCTCTAAGGGTGCAAAGCGCCCTGAAGCAAAAACCGGACAGCCACAATCCGCTGCTAGCAGTAACTGCAGTTCGCAGCAGGAAGAGCTGATACGGTCAGTGATGCTCCAGGTGGGTGGCATGCTTAATGCCCGCCTGGAGGGTCTTGAGGAGAGGTTGCTCCCTGAAAAGCGGACTCGGCCTCCTTTAGCTGCGGACAAACGGAAAGAAGCTCCGACGGCTCAGTCCGGACCAGAAGCCGAACAGAAAGCCTCGCAGCCTACAGCAGGCAATAAACAAAAGGGTAAAAAGAAGACGAAGGCTGCAGCAGAGGCAGCAGCTTCCTCTCAAGCGAGGGCAGCGCGGGAGAAATCACCCGCGCCCAAAGAATCAAATGAGGAATGGGAGACGGTTACCAACAAGGGTAGGAAAACCAAGTCCCAGGCGAAAACAGCTTCGCAGAAGCAAAGCAAAGAGGCTAAGAAGCCTCCTTCACGCCCGACCAAGGTGAAACTACGTGCGCCAAAAACTGCTGCAGTAGTTATTACCTTGCAACCGGGTGCCGAAGAAAAAGGCGCCACTTACGCCAAACTCTTGGCAGAAGCCAAAACGAAAGTGGACCTGAGAAGCTGCGGAATAGACAGTCTGCGATTCCGAAAGGCTGCTACTGGTGCTCGCATACTGGAGGTCGCTGCAGGAGAAGCCAGTGGAGACAAAGCAGACTCCCTGGCAGGAAAGCTTAGAGAAGTCTTAGGAGAAGAAGTTGCAAGAGTCTCTAGGCCAGTAAAGTGTTCCGAACTTCGGATAACTGGTCTAGATGACTCAGTCACTAAAGAAGACATTATAACTGCAGTCTCGCTGCAAGGCTCTTGCCCCAAAGAGAATATAAAGGTGGGAGACATAAAACTCACCTTCCAAGGCACAGGGGTAACTCTAGTGAGTTGTCCAGTGGCTGCTGTCAAGAAGTTGGGTAAAGAAGGGCGGCTGCTCGTTGGATGGGTGTCTGCAAAAGTAGACATTCTGCAGCCCCGACCTTTGAGATGCTACCGTTGTCTCCAAAACGGTCATGTCCGTGCTCAATGCACTGAAGAGACTGACCGTAGTGACGAGTGTTATCGATGCGGTAAGCCTGGGCACAAGTCATCTACGTGCTCAGCGACTCCAAAGTGCTCTGTATGCGCTGCAGCTAACAGACCGTCAGCACATAGAGTCGGTAGCAAAGCGTGCGTCCCCCTCAAATCGAGCAGAAGGGCTAAAAAGGCCAAAAGCCCAAATGAAGAGCCGGCAGCAGCCAGCGGCGCCTCCACTCAAACGGAGGGTACGAGGGAGCAGATGGAAACAAGTTAGATGGCTCTACGTTTTCTGCAGGCGAACGTCAACCACTCCGCCAGAGCTCAGGATCTTATGATGCAGAGCATGGCGGAGTGGTTGATTAACGTTGCAACGGTCTCCGAGCCCTATTTCATTCCGTCCTCGGATAATTGGGTAGGAGATTTAGAGGGTCAAGTATGCATCATACAGCAGAACAGCAATGGCTTCAGCAAAGTGATGAAGGGACGCGGCTGTGTTGCTGCCCTAGTTGAAGGCTTCATGGTCATTGCTGTATACTTTTCGCCCAACAGGGTTTTAGCGGAGTTTGAACGCTACCTCGTGGAACTAGATGCTCTGGTTAGAAGATGCCATCCCTACCCAGTTCTTGTGTTGGGGGACCTAAACGCCAAGTCCTCTGCGTGGGGGTCTCCTGTAATGAACGCCAATGGGGTGGCTCTAGAGGATTGGCTGCTGTCCAGTGGGCTTCTGGTCATTAACCGGGGATGCGTAAGCACTTGTGTGCGACCCCAGGGTGAATCTGTAATAGATACTACCTTTGCCAGCCCAAACTTGGCAACACGAATTAGTGGCTGGAGAGTAATGGCTGAGGTGGAGTCTTTATCGGACCATCGCTACATCCGGTTCGATGTAAGGCCTCACTCTGCCAACTCAAACAGAGTAGTCGGAGTAGACTCACGCGTGGACGGCCCACGCTGGGCCTTAAAACGCCTTGACCATGAGGCTTTGGAAGAAGCGGCGCTTGTCCAGGCTTGGGTGACGGCGCCTTCTAGCCCAGCGGAGATGGATGTCAACGTCGAAGTGGACTGGCTCACACAGGCAATGACACTTATATGTGACGCGGCTATGCCCAGAGCCAGTCCTCATCCCCCGAAACGCCAGGTGTACTGGTGGTCTGCAGAACTCGCTGAC
>OY292478.1:6820000-6832500 GCA_958496255.1 Camptogramma bilineatum
TTTATTTATTATTGGTTTTTAATGTGGTTGAGCTTTATTACTGTTTTCTATTTCTAATTTTTAACATATTTATTTTACCTTATACATACATTGTTTAAACACAGATTATTTTATACGTCTTTTTGTTTTTTACTTTTTTTGAGTTTTTATTGGATTATTTTACTTTTTATGATTTTTATTTGATTTTTTAATTTTTATTTACACGCTATGTTCTTATGTGCTAATTTACTTTATGCTAGTTATGTATATATATCTTAATATATATTTCTAACAAGTCTTATGTATCTATTTCTTTATATTATTTATAGCTATTTTATTTGTTTCTTGGTTTGAACTTTCCACGGCAGTAAAGCTTCTCAGAGGTAAACAGGTGTTCAAATTATTTTGTCCACTCTGTTTGCTTGGACAGCATTTTAGTTTCTTGCTCATATGTGGACTGCGTTTAGTTTTTGAGTTCCTTCGACAGGTTCTGAATTTTTTGACTAAATTGTGCCAGTTTCTTACGAAACTAGTTACAATTTTGTTTACGGTGACAGGTGTTTGCTTGATGTCGAAGGAACTCATCGTTTCTGTAGGGAGAGTTTTAACAATATGCTATTGTTGCTCTAGCTAGTGCGTCCCATTTCCTTCTAATGGTGCAGTCACTGCTGAATGCGTTATGATCAGTTTTGCTGATTTTCGCATGCAGGCAGTTGCAACAGGACGGGGACGCACCAGCGAGCCAGTCGGCGCACTCCGTCCTCATGTGAGGTCCCCCGCAGTGGCTACACTTTGGCAGCGTCTCTGTACAGAAACGTCTGCCGTGGCCGTAGCCTAGGCAGAGGGAGCACTGGACGAGTGGCGATTGATCTGCCACTCTCGCCCCGCTGCAGATCGATGCGGACGGATCCAGCGTCGATCAACCTCTGCCAAACTGCCGGGGGTACCCGCATGACGACATGGTGCGTTTGGGTGTTTCTAGTTTTCTTTTTGTAAATAATTTCTATCTTGTTGTCTTCTGTGTCTGGTAAAATGTCTTTGTTTTGATTGTGAAGGGCGTTGAGGATGTCTTCATCTGTATTGAACGTGAACACGTCTTTAATGACAATGAGTGGGTTCTTATTTCTCATATCCTCAACGTTCAGATGTTTCCCAGCCTTTCTCAATCGCTCCTTTACTTGTTCTCTTTCCTCTTCCGTTCTACACCCCACAATCACTTTCCGATCCTTTGCCTTCCTTATTCTCTCCACTGTAATTCCTCCATCCTTCGCATTCACCGCCTCCCTGATCCTGTTCAACACGTCCTCTCCCGTCTCCGTCTCGTCCTTTGCTGTCACGACTACGGAGTGTAGCGCGGTCTGCTCCACTGACTGCCTTCTAATGGGCGCCGCTGCCACACTCGCGTAGGTGATCAGCTTTTCCTGAGCAATTTGTTGCCTCTCTATGGTGTCTTGAAGGTGCTGGATCTTGTCGCTGCTTTCCTTCATAATTTTGGCATGTTCTTCCAACTTCATTACTAGCTCATTTTCCTTTTCTGTCTCTCTTTGTTTCTGTTTCTCTTCTTGTTCAGGTTCAGGGTTTTTCTTCGCTTCTTCGGGTCTACTATTTTTCTTTTCACCTTGTCTACTTTCGTTTTCCGCTTCCGCCTCTTTGACCAGTTGGTAGAGGCGCTCTACGGCTTGTCTAACTGTCGTTTTTATCTCAGTTTTCGTGTTTCTCGAACTAATGAGTTCCGATTTGGCCTTCATTAGACAAGCCTTCGCCTCCGCCAACCGGCTAGCATACTTGATAGGTTGCATCGGTGAAGTCCCCATTGTCTCGGCGGGTGTTCTTCGAGAGCTATTCTCTTGCGAGATTGTCTTTTTAGTTTTAGGCTTTGGGGGTTCCACCGACGCATCCCTCTTTGGAGGAGTTCCCGTCTTTGATTTTTCATCAGGCTTCCCACTCTCCGGCTCTCCGACACTACTACGGACGCTAAGCTTCCGTGTCCGTATAAGTATGCCTGGAGTACTGCTTGAGTGGGCGAGTGGGCTCGTCTTTTGCAACCATACATATGCGGAGGGGTCCGATAGTCTATTTGGGGACTTGGATGGTGTAGTGCTACAAGGATCACTAGTTTTAACTTTAGGTTGTGTCGGCGAAATCCCCATTGTTTCAACGGGTGTCCTCCAAGAACTTTCTTCTTGCGAGGTTGTCTTAGTTTGTTTTGGGCTTAAGGGGTTTCGCCGCCACAGCCTTCTTTGGGAGAGTTTTTGTCTTTAATTTTTCATCAGGCTTTCCATTTTCCCACTCTCCGGCGCTCCTACGAACACTAAATGTACGGTTCGAATAAGCGACCGGACTCGCTTCGTCCCAAGTCCATGTTGGGTTTTGGCCCTTTAGATTGGAACTCAGTTTTTGTTGAGTTTTTTGGGGCCCTTACGGGCGTTCGAAGGCCGAACATTTCGCAGGAGTCAGAGGAACACGTACCTAACTGTCAGTTGATTATAAGTAAAAGTTTGTAAAAGTTATATAAGTATAAATTTATCTTAAAACTAATTGCAATATATATTTGTATATCTTAATATATTATGTCTATCCTAATTATTTTTTATGTTTCAGATCCGGGTCACGGAGTCTGCGGTCTGTGTCAGTTTTTCACAGGTAAGTACTTTAATACTTATTTATCTTATTACTAATTTATTTTATTTATGGTTAGGTTAGGTTAGGTTAGGTTAGGTTAGGTTAGGTTAGGTTAGGTTAGGTTAGGTTAGGTTAGGTTAGGTTAGGTTAGGTTAGGTTAGGTTAGGTTAGGTTAGGTTAGGTTAGGTTAGGTTAGGTTAGGTTAGGTTAGGTTAGGTTAGGTTAGGTTAGGTTAGGTTAGGTTAGGTTAGGTTAGGTTAGGTTAGGTTAGGTTAGGTTAGGTTAGGTTAGGTTAGGTTAGGTTAGGTTAGGTTAGGTTAGGTTAGGTTAGGTTAGGTTAGGTTAGGTTAGGTTAGGTTAGGTTAGGTTAGGTTAGGTTAGGTTAGGTTAGGTTAGGTTAGGTTAGGTTAGGTTAGGTTAGGTTAGGTTAGGTTAGGTTAGGTTAGGTTAGGTTAGGTTAGGTTAGGTTAGGTTAGGTTAGGTTAGGTTAGGTTAGGTTAGGTTAGGTTAGGTTAGGTTAGGTTAGGTTAGGTTAGGTTAGGTTAGGTTAGGTTAGGTTAGGTTAGGTTAGGTTAGGTTAGGTTAGGTTAGGTTAGGTTAGGTTAGGTTAGGTTAGGTTAGGTTAGGTTAGGTTAGGTTAGGTTAGGTTAGGTTAGGTTAGGTTAGGTTAGGTTAGGTTAGGTTAGGTTAGGTTAGGTTAGGTTAGGTTAGGTTAGGTTAGGTTAGGTTAGGTTAGGTTAGGTTAGGTTAGGTTAGGTTAGGTTAGGTTAGGTTAGGTTAGGTTAGGTTAGGTTAGGTTAGGTTAGGTTAGGTTAGGTTAGGTTAGGTTAGGTTAGGTTAGGTTAGGTTAGGTTAGGTTAGGTTAGGTTAGGTTAGGTTAGGTTAGGTTAGGTTAGGTTAGGTTAGGTTAGGTTAGGTTAGGTTAGGTTAGGTTAGGTTAGGTTAGGTTAGGTTAGGTTAGGTTAGGTTAGGTTAGGTTAGGTTAGGTTAGGTTAGGTTAGGTTAGGTTAGGTTAGGTTAGGTTAGGTTAGGTTAGGTTAGGTTAGGTTAGGTTAGGTTAGGTTAGGTTAGGTTAGGTTAGGTTAGGTTAGGTTAGGTTAGGTTAGGTTAGGTTAGGTTAGGTTAGGTTAGGTTAGGTTAGGTTAGGTTAGGTTAGGTTAGGTTAGGTTAGGTTAGGTTAGGTTAGGTTAGGTTAGGTTAGGTTAGGTTAGGTTAGGTTAGGTTAGGTTAGGTTAGGTTAGGTTAGGTTAGGTTAGGTTAGGTTAGGTTAGGTTAGGTTAGGTTAGGTTAGGTTAGGTTAGGTTAGGTTAGGTTAGGTTAGGTTAGGTTAGGTTAGGTTAGGTTAGGTTAGGTTAGGTTAGGTTAGGTTAGGTTAGGTTAGGTTAGGTTAGGTTAGGTTAGGTTAGGTTAGGTTAGGTTAGGTTAGGTTAGGTTAGGTTAGGTTAGGTTAGGTTAGGTTAGGTTAGGTTAGGTTAGGTTAGGTTAGGTTAGGTTAGGTTAGGTTAGGTTAGGTTAGGTTAGGTTAGGTTAGGTTAGGTTAGGTTAGGTTAGGTTAGGTTAGGTTAGGTTAGGTTAGGTTAGGTTAGGTTAGGTTAGGTTAGGTTAGGTTAGGTTAGGTTAGGTTAGGTTAGGTTAGGTTAGGTTAGGTTAGGTTAGGTTAGGTTAGGTTAGGTTAGGTTAGGTTAGGTTAGGTTAGGTTAGGTTAGGTTAGGTTAGGTTAGGTTAGGTTAGGTTAGGTTAGGTTAGGTTAGGTTAGGTTAGGTTAGGTTAGGTTAGGTTAGGTTAGGTTAGGTTAGGTTAGGTTAGGTTAGGTTAGGTTAGGTTAGGTTAGGTTAGGTTAGGTTAGGTTAGGTTAGGTTAGGTTAGGTTAGGTTAGGTTAGGTTAGGTTAGGTTAGGTTAGGTTAGGTTAGGTTAGGTTAGGTTAGGTTAGGTTAGGTTAGGTTAGGTTAGGTTAGGTTAGGTTAGGTTAGGTTAGGTTAGGTTAGGTTAGGTTAGGTTAGGTTAGGTTAGGTTAGGTTAGGTTAGGTTAGGTTAGGTTAGGTTAGGTTAGGTTAGGTTAGGTTAGGTTAGGTTAGGTTAGGTTAGGTTAGGTTAGGTTAGGTTAGGTTAGGTTAGGTTAGGTTAGGTTAGGTTAGGTTAGGTTAGGTTAGGTTAGGTTAGGTTAGGTTAGGTTAGGTTAGGTTAGGTTAGGTTAGGTTAGGTTAGGTTAGGTTAGGTTAGGTTAGGTTAGGTTAGGTTAGGTTAGGTTAGGTTAGGTTAGGTTAGGTTAGGTTAGGTTAGGTTAGGTTAGGTTAGGTTAGGTTAGGTTAGGTTAGGTTAGGTTAGGTTAGGTTAGGTTAGGTTAGGTTAGGTTAGGTTAGGTTAGGTTAGGTTAGGTTAGGTTAGGTTAGGTTAGGTTAGGTTAGGTTAGGTTAGGTTAGGTTAGGTTAGGTTAGGTTAGGTTAGGTTAGGTTAGGTTAGGTTAGGTTAGGTTAGGTTAGGTTAGGTTAGGTTAGGTTAGGTTAGGTTAGGTTAGGTTAGGTTAGGTTAGGTTAGGTTAGGTTAGGTTAGGTTAGGTTAGGTTAGGTTAGGTTAGGTTAGGTTAGGTTAGGTTAGGTTAGGTTAGGTTAGGTTAGGTTAGGTTAGGTTAGGTTAGGTTAGGTTAGGTTAGGTTAGGTTAGGTTAGGTTAGGTTAGGTTAGGTTAGGTTAGGTTAGGTTAGGTTAGGTTAGGTTAGGTTAGGTTAGGTTAGGTTAGGTTAGGTTAGGTTAGGTTAGGTTAGGTTAGGTTAGGTTAGGTTAGGTTAGGTTAGGTTAGGTTAGGTTAGGTTAGGTTAGGTTAGGTTAGGTTAGGTTAGGTTAGGTTAGGTTAGGTTAGGTTAGGTTAGGTTAGGTTAGGTTAGGTTAGGTTAGGTTAGGTTAGGTTAGGTTAGGTTAGGTTAGGTTAGGTTAGGTTAGGTTAGGTTAGGTTAGGTTAGGTTAGGTTAGGTTAGGTTAGGTTAGGTTAGGTTAGGTTAGGTTAGGTTAGGTTAGGTTAGGTTAGGTTAGGTTAGGTTAGGTTAGGTTAGGTTAGGTTAGGTTAGGTTAGGTTAGGTTAGGTTAGGTTAGGTTAGGTTAGGTTAGGTTAGGTTAGGTTAGGTTAGGTTAGGTTAGGTTAGGTTAGGTTAGGTTAGGTTAGGTTAGGTTAGGTTAGGTTAGGTTAGGTTAGGTTAGGTTAGGTTAGGTTAGGTTAGGTTAGGTTAGGTTAGGTTAGGTTAGGTTAGGTTAGGTTAGGTTAGGTTAGGTTAGGTTAGGTTAGGTTAGGTTAGGTTAGGTTAGGTTAGGTTAGGTTAGGTTAGGTTAGGTTAGGTTAGGTTAGGTTAGGTTAGGTTAGGTTAGGTTAGGTTAGGTTAGGTTAGGTTAGGTTAGGTTAGGTTAGGTTAGGTTAGGTTAGGTTAGGTTAGGTTAGGTTAGGTTAGGTTAGGTTAGGTTAGGTTAGGTTAGGTTAGGTTAGGTTAGGTTAGGTTAGGTTAGGTTAGGTTAGGTTAGGTTAGGTTAGGTTAGGTTAGGTTAGGTTAGGTTAGGTTAGGTTAGGTTAGGTTAGGTTAGGTTAGGTTAGGTTAGGTTAGGTTAGGTTAGGTTAGGTTAGGTTAGGTTAGGTTAGGTTAGGTTAGGTTAGGTTAGGTTAGGTTAGGTTAGGTTAGGTTAGGTTAGGTTAGGTTAGGTTAGGTTAGGTTAGGTTAGGTTAGGTTAGGTTAGGTTAGGTTAGGTTAGGTTAGGTTAGGTTAGGTTAGGTTAGGTTAGGTTAGGTTAGGTTAGGTTAGGTTAGGTTAGGTTAGGTTAGGTTAGGTTAGGTTAGGTTAGGTTAGGTTAGGTTAGGTTAGGTTAGGTTAGGTTAGGTTAGGTTAGGTTAGGTTAGGTTAGGTTAGGTTAGGTTAGGTTAGGTTAGGTTAGGTTAGGTTAGGTTAGGTTAGGTTAGGTTAGGTTAGGTTAGGTTAGGTTAGGTTAGGTTAGGTTAGGTTAGGTTAGGTTAGGTTAGGTTAGGTTAGGTTAGGTTAGGTTAGGTTAGGTTAGGTTAGGTTAGGTTAGGTTAGGTTAGGTTAGGTTAGGTTAGGTTAGGTTAGGTTAGGTTAGGTTAGGTTAGGTTAGGTTAGGTTAGGTTAGGTTAGGTTAGGTTAGGTTAGGTTAGGTTAGGTTAGGTTAGGTTAGGTTAGGTTAGGTTAGGTTAGGTTAGGTTAGGTTAGGTTAGGTTAGGTTAGGTTAGGTTAGGTTAGGTTAGGTTAGGTTAGGTTAGGTTAGGTTAGGTTAGGTTAGGTTAGGTTAGGTTAGGTTAGGTTAGGTTAGGTTAGGTTAGGTTAGGTTAGGTTAGGTTAGGTTAGGTTAGGTTAGGTTAGGTTAGGTTAGGTTAGGTTAGGTTAGGTTAGGTTAGGTTAGGTTAGGTTAGGTTAGGTTAGGTTAGGTTAGGTTAGGTTAGGTTAGGTTAGGTTAGGTTAGGTTAGGTTAGGTTAGGTTAGGTTAGGTTAGGTTAGGTTAGGTTAGGTTAGGTTAGGTTAGGTTAGGTTAGGTTAGGTTAGGTTAGGTTAGGTTAGGTTAGGTTAGGTTAGGTTAGGTTAGGTTAGGTTAGGTTAGGTTAGGTTAGGTTAGGTTAGGTTAGGTTAGGTTAGGTTAGGTTAGGTTAGGTTAGGTTAGGTTAGGTTAGGTTAGGTTAGGTTAGGTTAGGTTAGGTTAGGTTAGGTTAGGTTAGGTTAGGTTAGGTTAGGTTAGGTTAGGTTAGGTTAGGTTAGGTTAGGTTAGGTTAGGTTAGGTTAGGTTAGGTTAGGTTAGGTTAGGTTAGGTTAGGTTAGGTTAGGTTAGGTTAGGTTAGGTTAGGTTAGGTTAGGTTAGGTTAGGTTAGGTTAGGTTAGGTTAGGTTAGGTTAGGTTAGGTTAGGTTAGGTTAGGTTAGGTTAGGTTAGGTTAGGTTAGGTTAGGTTAGGTTAGGTTAGGTTAGGTTAGGTTAGGTTAGGTTAGGTTAGGTTAGGTTAGGTTAGGTTAGGTTAGGTTAGGTTAGGTTAGGTTAGGTTAGGTTAGGTTAGGTTAGGTTAGGTTAGGTTAGGTTAGGTTAGGTTAGGTTAGGTTAGGTTAGGTTAGGTTAGGTTAGGTTAGGTTAGGTTAGGTTAGGTTAGGTTAGGTTAGGTTAGGTTAGGTTAGGTTAGGTTAGGTTAGGTTAGGTTAGGTTAGGTTAGGTTAGGTTAGGTTAGGTTAGGTTAGGTTAGGTTAGGTTAGGTTAGGTTAGGTTAGGTTAGGTTAGGTTAGGTTAGGTTAGGTTAGGTTAGGTTAGGTTAGGTTAGGTTAGGTTAGGTTAGGTTAGGTTAGGTTAGGTTAGGTTAGGTTAGGTTAGGTTAGGTTAGGTTAGGTTAGGTTAGGTTAGGTTAGGTTAGGTTAGGTTAGGTTAGGTTAGGTTAGGTTAGGTTAGGTTAGGTTAGGTTAGGTTAGGTTAGGTTAGGTTAGGTTAGGTTAGGTTAGGTTAGGTTAGGTTAGGTTAGGTTAGGTTAGGTTAGGTTAGGTTAGGTTAGGTTAGGTTAGGTTAGGTTAGGTTAGGTTAGGTTAGGTTAGGTTAGGTTAGGTTAGGTTAGGTTAGGTTAGGTTAGGTTAGGTTAGGTTAGGTTAGGTTAGGTTAGGTTAGGTTAGGTTAGGTTAGGTTAGGTTAGGTTAGGTTAGGTTAGGTTAGGTTAGGTTAGGTTAGGTTAGGTTAGGTTAGGTTAGGTTAGGTTAGGTTAGGTTAGGTTAGGTTAGGTTAGGTTAGGTTAGGTTAGGTTAGGTTAGGTTAGGTTAGGTTAGGTTAGGTTAGGTTAGGTTAGGTTAGGTTAGGTTAGGTTAGGTTAGGTTAGGTTAGGTTAGGTTAGGTTAGGTTAGGTTAGGTTAGGTTAGGTTAGGTTAGGTTAGGTTAGGTTAGGTTAGGTTAGGTTAGGTTAGGTTAGGTTAGGTTAGGTTAGGTTAGGTTAGGTTAGGGTAGGTTAGGTTAGGTTAGGTTAGGTTTTTTTTTTTTTTTTTTTTTTTTTTTTTTTTTTTTTTTTTTTTTTCTCGTTCACCTCTGACATTTTAGTCAAAGCCTTTTTTTTATCTTTTATTTCTTTTTTACTAGGAAAACTACATCATGCCCAGAAGGGGTCTAAATAAAATATTTCAACTTCATGCATTCACAACATTCGGCCATTCTGGTTAGGTTAGGTTAGGTTAGGTTAGGTTAGGTTAGGTTAGGTTAGGTTAGGTTAGGTTAGGTTAGGTTAGGTTAGGTTAGGTTAGGTTAGGTTAGGTTAGGTTAGGTTAGGTTAGGTTAGGTTAGGTTAGGTTAGGTTAGGTTAGGTTAGGTTAGGTTAGGTTAGGTTAGGTTAGGTTAGGTTAGGTTAGGTTAGGTTAGGTTAGGTTAGGTTAGGTTAGGTTAGGTTAGGTTAGGTTAGGTTAGGTTAGGTTAGGTTAGGTTAGGTTAGGTTAGGTTAGGTTAGGTTAGGTTAGGTTAGGTTAGGTTAGGTTAGGTTAGGTTAGGTTAGGTTAGGTTAGGTTAGGTTAGGTTAGGTTAGGTTAGGTTAGGTTAGGTTAGGTTAGGTTAGGTTAGGTTAGGTTAGGTTAGGTTAGGTTAGGTTAGGTTAGGTTAGGTTAGGTTAGGTTAGGTTAGGTTAGGTTAGGTTAGGTTAGGTTAGGTTAGGTTAGGTTAGGTTAGGTTAGGTTAGGTTAGGTTAGGTTAGGTTAGGTTAGGTTAGGTTAGGTTAGGTTAGGTTAGGTTAGGTTAGGTTAGGTTAGGTTAGGTTAGGTTAGGTTAGGTTAGGTTAGGTTAGGTTAGGTTAGGTTAGGTTAGGTTAGGTTAGGTTAGGTTAGGTTAGGTTAGGTTAGGTTAGGTTAGGTTAGGTTAGGTTAGGTTAGGTTAGGTTAGGTTAGGTTAGGTTAGGTTAGGTTAGGTTAGGTTAGGTTAGGTTAGGTTAGGTTAGGTTAGGTTAGGTTAGGTTAGGTTAGGTTAGGTTAGGTTAGGTTAGGTTAGGTTAGGTTAGGTTAGGTTAGGTTAGGTTAGGTTAGGTTAGGTTAGGTTAGGTTAGGTTAGGTTAGGTTAGGTTAGGTTAGGTTAGGTTAGGTTAGGTTAGGTTAGGTTAGGTTAGGTTAGGTTAGGTTAGGTTAGGTTAGGTTAGGTTAGGTTAGGTTAGGTTAGGTTAGGTTAGGTTAGGTTAGGTTAGGTTAGGTTAGGTTAGGTTAGGTTAGGTTAGGTTAGGTTAGGTTAGGTTAGGTTAGGTTAGGTTAGGTTAGGTTAGGTTAGGTTAGGTTAGGTTAGGTTAGGTTAGGTTAGGTTAGGTTAGGTTAGGTTAGGTTAGGTTAGGTTAGGTTAGGTTAGGTTAGGTTAGGTTAGGTTAGGTTAGGTTAGGTTAGGTTAGGTTAGGTTAGGTTAGGTTAGGTTAGGTTAGGTTAGGTTAGGTTAGGTTAGGTTAGGTTAGGTTAGGTTAGGTTAGGTTAGGTTAGGTTAGGTTAGGTTAGGTTAGGTTAGGTTAGGTTAGGTTAGGTTAGGTTAGGTTAGGTTAGGTTAGGTTAGGTTAGGTTAGGTTAGGTTAGGTTAGGTTAGGTTAGGTTAGGTTAGGTTAGGTTAGGTTAGGTTAGGTTAGGTTAGGTTAGGTTAGGTTAGGTTAGGTTAGGTTAGGTTAGGTTAGGTTAGGTTAGGTTAGGTTAGGTTAGGTTAGGTTAGGTTAGGTTAGGTTAGGTTAGGTTAGGTTAGGTTAGGTTAGGTTAGGTTAGGTTAGGTTAGGTTAGGTTAGGTTAGGTTAGGTTAGGTTAGGTTAGGTTAGGTTAGGTTAGGTTAGGTTAGGTTAGGTTAGGTTAGGTTAGGTTAGGTTAGGTTAGGTTAGGTTAGGTTAGGTTAGGTTAGGTTAGGTTAGGTTAGGTTAGGTTAGGTTAGGTTAGGTTAGGTTAGGTTAGGTTAGGTTAGGTTAGGTTAGGTTAGGTTAGGTTAGGTTAGGTTAGGTTAGGTTAGGTTAGGTTAGGTTAGGTTAGGTTAGGTTAGGTTAGGTTAGGTTAGGTTAGGTTAGGTTAGGTTAGGTTAGGTTAGGTTAGGTTAGGTTAGGTTAGGTTAGGTTAGGTTAGGTTAGGTTAGGTTAGGTTAGGTTAGGTTAGGTTAGGTTAGGTTAGGTTAGGTTAGGTTAGGTTAGGTTAGGTTAGGTTAGGTTAGGTTAGGTTAGGTTAGGTTAGGTTAGGTTAGGTTAGGTTAGGTTAGGTTAGGTTAGGTTAGGTTAGGTTAGGTTAGGTTAGGTTAGGTTAGGTTAGGTTAGGTTAGGTTAGGTTAGGTTAGGTTAGGTTAGGTTAGGTTAGGTTAGGTTAGGTTAGGTTAGGTTAGGTTAGGTTAGGTTAGGTTAGGTTAGGTTAGGTTAGGTTAGGTTAGGTTAGGTTAGGTTAGGTTAGGTTAGGTTAGGTTAGGTTAGGTTAGGTTAGGTTAGGTTAGGTTAGGTTAGGTTAGGTTAGGTTAGGTTAGGTTAGGTTAGGTTAGGTTAGGTTAGGTTAGGTTAGGTTAGGTTAGGTTAGGTTAGGTTAGGTTAGGTTAGGTTAGGTTAGGTTAGGTTAGGTTAGGTTAGGTTAGGTTAGGTTAGGTTAGGTTAGGTTAGGTTAGGTTAGGTTAGGTTAGGTTAGGTTAGGTTAGGTTAGGTTAGGTTAGGTTAGGTTAGGTTAGGTTAGGTTAGGTTAGGTTAGGTTAGGTTAGGTTAGGTTAGGTTAGGTTAGGTTAGGTTAGGTTAGGTTAGGTTAGGTTAGGTTAGGTTAGGTTAGGTTAGGTTAGGTTAGGTTAGGTTAGGTTAGGTTAGGTTAGGTTAGGTTAGGTTAGGTTAGGTTAGGTTAGGTTAGGTTAGGTTAGGTTAGGTTAGGTTAGGTTAGGTTAGGTTAGGTTAGGTTAGGTTAGGTTAGGTTAGGTTAGGTTAGGTTAGGTTAGGTTAGGTTAGGTTAGGTTAGGTTAGGTTAGGTTAGGTTAGGTTAGGTTAGGTTAGGTTAGGTTAGGTTAGGTTAGGTTAGGTTAGGTTAGGTTAGGTTAGGTTAGGTTAGGTTAGGTTGGTTAGGTTAGGTTAGGTTAGGTTAGGTTAGGTTAGGTTAGGTTAGGTTAGGTTAGGTTAGGTTAGGTTAGGTTGGTTAGGTTAGGTTAGGTTAGGTTAGGTTAGGTTAGGTTAGGTTAGGTTAGGTTAGGTTAGGTTAGGTTAGGTTAGGTTAGGTTAGGTTAGGTTAGGTTAGGTTAGGTTAGGTTAGGTTAGGTTAGGTTAGGTTAGGTTAGGTTAGGTTAGGTTAGGTTAGGTTAGGTTAGGTTAGGTTAGGTTAGGTTAGGTTAGGTTAGGTTAGGTTAGGTTAGGTTAGGTTAGGTTAGGTTAGGTTAGGTTAGGTTAGGTTAGGTTAGGTTAGGTTAGGTTAGGTTAGGTTAGGTTAGGTTAGGTTAGGTTAGGTTAGGTTAGGTTAGGTTAGGTTAGGTTAGGTTAGGTTAGGTTAGGTTAGGTTAGGTTAGGTTAGGTTAGGTTAGGTTAGGTTAGGTTAGGTTAGGTTAGGTTAGGTTAGGTTAGGTTAGGTTAGGTTAGGTTAGGTTAGGTTAGGTTAGGTTAGGTTAGGTTAGGTTAGGTTAGGTTAGGTTAGGTTAGGTTAGGTTAGGTTAGGTTAGGTTAGGTTAGGTTAGGTTAGGTTAGGTTAGGTTAGGTTAGGTTAGGTTAGGTTAGGTTAGGTTAGGTTAGGTTAGGTTAGGTTAGGTTAGGTTAGGTTAGGTTAGGTTAGGTTAGGTTAGGTTAGGTTAGGTTAGGTTAGGTTAGGTTAGGTTAGGTTAGGTTAGGTTAGGTTAGGTTAGGTTAGGTTAGGTTAGGTTAGGTTAGGTTAGGTTAGGTTAGGTTAGGTTAGGTTAGGTTAGGTTAGGTTAGGTTAGGTTAGGTTAGGTTAGGTTAGGTTAGGTTAGGTTAGGTTAGGTTAG